>OX403623.1:23795266-23824872 GCA_948107755.1 Campoletis raptor
GTCTATATATGTGTATATCGGGCGTTCCAATTATTAAACAAAAAGGGTTGTGCTGGTGCTGTTTAAAGGCAAAGGAAGGCGGGGCTAAATGTAGTCGGTATAAGAATCTGTGGCATCGAAGTTTCATATAGCGTGAAACGAGAGCGAATGAGAAATGTCCGAGGTTGCACAGAGAGAGAGAGAGAGAGAGAGAGATGAGAAGTGAATGCGAGCATGAAGTAGCAAAGAAGAGAGGGAGATTCCCGAGAACGTTGATCCGGCGATGACGGGAATGTCATTCGACCGGTGAGGACGAATAAATCTGAGGTGAGACACAGCCTTAAATGGAAAGTCGCTCTTTCTTTCTTTCTCTCATACGAATTGAAGCCTCTCGCTCGGTGCGTGATCATGTCCTCGTTGATCACCCGCGCGAATAACCATTATTCCGATCACACAGCAAAATCTTTTCTCCTTTTCTCATCGTGCCTGCTTAACGATCTTGAATAATCGTACGATTAGGCAACGAGTTCTCATCAATTTGGAAACTTTTAATACAAAACTTTAATCGATCGAGTATAAAAACATTGAATATCATCGAATTATAAACGAAATGCGTCCGCAAATATAATATATTTCTCTTTCCATTTACGTTCGTTACATGAAAAAATGGTTAAAAACGAAAAAATAGTACTTAAAAGGTCGATGTACATATGCTATTAAATATATATATCCATATATAAATGAAAGACGAGGGCAAAGCGGATAAGTGGAAACTATTACGAGTGACGGGTGGAATTTAATATTAAAGTTTGTAATATACGGCCCGAGGCCGTAGGGAATCGATCAGAAGTTAACAAGTCGTCGGACTTTACGGCTTGACGCGCGACAACGCCAGCTCAGAGCTCCGCTTCTCTATATACTCTTTTCCACACATATAAATCCAACAAAACCACTACAACTTTTGTGCCCTCCTTCTCAACACTGCGCGTTGCGCGTTTGTTGCACCGCCCGAATCACCCTCCATCCAGTGTATAAGAACCCTTTGATTTTTTCTTTCACTTCTCGTCGCGTTCACTCGTCGCGATCTGTCTGATACGAAAGCGATATTAATCATTCTATATATACGCGCAAATAGATTATATCGTTTGTTTATAAATATATGTGAAAACGATGGTCAATGAACCGAGGAAAGTCGCCGATAATCAAACGAATAGAACATTGCGTCGATACGATCTCCGAACAGAGTATAAATGTGTGTCTTGTGACCGTTGCAAATCTTTCTCGCACCTAATTAGTTCTCCAATCGTTGCAATCTCGAGCATATACATATATATATGTGTGTATTAAGAGAGGATTTTCTTATTTTGGTTGTTTTTAAACACCCGCATTTTATCGCCGTTTATACGAGAAGGATATGTTTTTTTTTTTTGCTTTTTTTTTGCACCTGCTGAGAAAGGATTTTCAAAGATTTCAATTCGAGAAGCCGTGTGTCCCGCAGGCTGTTTCAGCTTCCGTTGGCAATACAAAATGATCGAGAAATTAAGATTAAAAAAAAAAGAAAAAAGAAATATAATAAAAATACGGGAAATTAAATGGGATAAGAGAAGGTGCGAGAGTTTCGCGGTTTGGAAGAAAAACATGAGATTTCAATTAAAGAGACAAGCTTAATAATGAGGTGAGCTGGATTTATTGGCTCGGGATGAAAGCAACACTGTGGCGCCAAAACGTCTGTCCGTCTAGAGATCCTCCTCACTCTTTATACCTGATGGGCTTCTTCGGAAGAATCTCTTCGCATTTCGTGTATATCTATAAATATACAATATGTTAAGGTTTCACACCTTAAGGCATTCTCACCGCTGTCTCTCTTTCGCTCTTCCCGAAAGAGATCGCTCGGGCTCACCGCCTCTACCATCCCAAAAACGTGTGTTAACACTACGATAGTCGCAGCATCCTTTTGGTCCAGAAATCACTACCCGGGCTCATTTACATGTCGGGTATTCATCCCAAAAGGATCGACCAGTTATTTCATTCTTTTTCATCTTCTCACGATCGCAAATAAACGAGGGATCGAGTAATCATCCCATTAACACTAATATATTCATTTTATTCTTTTGCTACTGCACTGCGAGTCTTTCATTCTCATTCCATGCGTTAAGAGATTAATTTACAAGATTTCCGATCGAAATTATACGTGATTTTTTGAATTAGAAAAATGGTTTTTCAATGATGGCTCAAATGTGAGTCCTGCAAAGGACAAATCTGTCATTTTTCTACATTTTTATCTCTCCTCATCATTGACCTATTTACACGTCTTTTTTGGACCAACATCCAAATCACAAATGCGGTGGTCTACATTATTACGAACTCGCGTGTAATCCAATCGAGGCTTTTTATCAGGTGTCAGAGTCATAAACCAGCGGCGCTGAGACCTGTACACGCTCAAGTCGTTTATTCGGTACGGGGAGAGTGTAAAAGAGAAACGGCGAGAGGAGGTGGAGAGATGGCGTCGAGTTGAAGAGACGCACATATGAGGTGTACCTTGTACACACACGGGAGGAGCCTACCGTTTTGATTCGGTCACGAGAGAATACGATAGAGCAACTTTCATGAGACAGCAGAAAGAGATAGAGAGAGAGAGAGACTGAGACACAAAGAAAAAAGGACCATGAGACCAGAACGAACAAAAAAAAATACAATTACCGGCGTCGAATCGCTCGTCGAGTGCTTTTCTTCAATATTGATATTTAGGTATATAGATATATATGTATGCTCGTCTTTTACCCTTCGAGACGATTCAACGAGGCTGTTAACGCATCGGACCCACTCGTATAAACCGTTTTTCTACTGTTCACCAGTACCACAGAGTTTCATCTCTCGGTATACGTACCGGGTGTCCCAGCATCGATGATCCTTGCTTCAAACTACAGTTCAGCCCAAATAGCATTCGCCTCAATCATCTGACTCATGAGCTATGACTCTGATGAGCTATTATAATTATTTATAAAAATGCTCAATTTTCATGATTTTTTTTTGTCAGTCAATGAAATCTGAGAAGCAAACGTTGTCGCGAATCGTTTTGTCACGAAAAATATTGACAGCTACAGAACCAATTTTGTAGTGAGCACTTTTTCACGAGATCACCACTGAAGAGGCTTTTACAACTTTGACAGATTGATTTTGACAGTTATATATATATAAAATCTTGCGCATGTTTGGATTCACGGAAGACATTTCTAACAGGATTGAGTGTCAAAGGAAAGGTTCGTTCTTAGAATTTTTTGCGTTGACGTGCAAATTTTGAGATTTTTTGAACGAAACAATGGTTTAAAAAATAAGATGAAGGATCGGTAGTTTCTCGTGACGAATTTCAACCGACTCTCAGAATTCGAGCTCTCTAACGTCTATTACAGCTTTATTGCTACCGTAACGCAACTTGTACGGACAAACTGTGCGCGTTATGTATTCTTAAAGGAACGTAGCGCTCTAGTATGTTAATGGGCAACCATAAATTTAACTCTTCCATGCCACAGCAGAGACTAGAAGAGAACTCGTGTAGTTTATAACACGTAGGATGTGGTACATCCGATGACGAATTACAAAAGGTGATACCTACATAAGTTTCATATACACATCCATATAAATATATGTATACATGGGGAATTTATATATGTACATAGAATACATAACATAAAGCAAGAGAACGAGGTTACAGCCTGATGTACGTACACGGAGCGTAATTGTCGCGTCAATTGCGACACAGTTAATATATGAATGTAATAACTGTGTATTGTTATATTTTTGAGAGGAATAATTATTCGTTAAAACACACAACAATAATTCAGAAAGGTCTTCATCCAAGAACCGTGACTCAGAAATCGTGAATAATAAATGCTCGCAGATGTAGATTTAAAAAATAAAAAACGTAACTTTATTCAATTCAGATCAAGTTCATCCGAACGAATGAAAATTTATACGATTTTAATTGGAAATAATTGACTTACCACAATGGTGCTATAGTCCTATCATTCGGTATGTTTAATTTTATAATCGTTATTAAATCAAATGGAAATTGTTAAGTTGCGCTTTCGATATAAAAACAGAGTCGAGTGGGAACCGAATTTTTAGCATTTTCGTCACAGATTTCACTCTCGCTCGCACGGGTCATCGATTGTTAAGGACAGAGCGATTCTTAAGCGTCTTAATTACATACGATTGCGAGGTAGATTTAAAGAGTTTGAAGTTTTGGTTCACCGAGGAAGAACGGGGAGGGAGAGAGAGAGAGAATGCGCGGAAATACCATAACGAGAGTCCATCAGGGGTATCAGCGGGAGAGAGTCTCGCGGTGTGGTCATAATTACGTGGCGCTTCCATTTTGAGTAGAGAGCTCCTGGAGTTTAAGGAGTTGGCTCGTGTTTTAACGTGAGCGGAGTGCGTCTCAGTGCAGCGCATCGATTAACGAGCTTCTTATCTCTCGTTCGAGAATTTTTATCGTTCGGGTTATGGCTCAAGTATATCGGGGGATGCCAACAGGAGAAATGAACTGCACATCGAGCCACGGAAGCCAAAGAGCAGAACAGAAGCAAGAAAAGGAGCGGCGAAGAGTCGTCTCTTCGCGAGGAGTCTCTCCGATGGATTTCTGCCACGGAGCACGAAGAAGAGAGAAAGGAAGAAAGAATAAGAAAGCGAGAGACCCGAAGGGAGAGAGAGAGAGAGAGAGAAAGAGAGAAACGGAGTTTCTTAAAGATCCTTACGAGCGATGTTGCTCGCGGCGAGCAAGCTCGAGCTCAGAGAAAGGGCCTCTTCGAACAGACGATAAAAACGAGGCAACGATACGAATCACCGCGCGCGGTAGCTTAAGAAGAAGAGAAGAAGAAGGAACGAGGCGGGGGGGTGGAAGGCACTACTGCGATTAGCTTCGGGCTACCGCGGGGCGCCCAGTCGATCGCTTGTTCCTTCCTCCCCCCTCCCTCCCCCAGCCTCTCTTCTTTTCGCCCCTCGCGATCCAAAGACCGCGTTATATCGTGTAATTTTTATCGAATCTCACGTATACGATCTTAGAATGTCATGGTAATTGTCTGATCGATACTGCCATCGACCAAGACGTATATACTGTTACAATTTTCTTTTCTTTTTCTTTTTTAGTCAACTCACCCTTCACTCATGATCGATACTTTCCTCTTCTGACTCTTAAACGCTCATCTGTGAGTGACTTCTAATATAGAATTTTCAAAAAAAAAAAAAAAAAAAAAAAAAAAAAATTACGCTTCTTCGTTCAAAAACTCAAACTTTCCAACTATTGAAATCTCATCGATCTTTTTATTTTAGATAATTCAAATCTAAAAGATCGTGTTCAGCATTATTTTCGTAGAAATTTTTTTTTTCATTTGAGAAAAAAAATATTTTTGAAAAAACACTCGTTTCTTTTGCTTTGTAACCAAAGGTAATTCGATATCTGTACATCGATGCATATGTAGACATCAATGAGAAATCGATTACGTTGAGAAAGACCAGATTTTGGGAGGAGAAGCCAGTGTGGAAATGAAGGAACGACGAAAAAGGGGGAAGGGGGGAGGGGGTTACATATTAGGGGGCAGGGGCTATAAATTTGTGCGTGCGGTATCCCGTCGAGAAAGGTACGTGGATCTCGTGCGAAACTCCGCGGCAACGGTCGATCGTTCGAACGCGGCACACGGCGACGAGATCGCGGTAGCTACATCGCCAGAGACGCTTGGTTTTTTTTTTTTTTGCATGAAGCAAAACTCAACTGGTCCCCCTTTTACCATTTCTCTCTCACTCTCTCCTTGTTACTATCCCATTTCTCTGCTCTCTTTGCACACAGGCTTGTTCCCCTCGTTGATGATCACCGCGATCTCATCGTGTGTGCGATCCTGTTCCCTCAAGGGTTGATAATTCGTCGATTAAATTGGAAACGGCGAAGCTAATTGTGCCGCTCGCGTGTATTATTCATAGGATATTGCGTCCACTCGCCAGCTTCGCGTACTTTTCGAAAAAAAGAACCAGCCAAAATGTCGATACTTCGTCAGGTTTACACGAATATATATCGATGTATTTATTACGCCCGGTACAACTGTATATACAACTAACTTTTCAATGGATTCGCCACAATGGTTACCGTTCTCGAGATCCAAAAAATTTTCTGTTTTTAGATTGAAAAATCAAGACGATAACTATTTTTTGGATTTTTGGCATTTTGTGCCGATAAATGTCCGATAAATTGGAAATGCACAGTTCTGTGTGAAATCGAATCGGAATTAAATATGATTTTTCTAAAAATTTCTCAAATTTTTTTATCGCTATTGCGTCCTTTCGATAATAATAAGAAAAATAATAAATAAGAGATCATACAAGAAGTAAATACAAAGAAGAGAGCGGCGTCGAAAGTGACAGAGGCGAAGCGAAGATTTACAATAGCAGCCGTATAATGAGTAAAATCATCAGCGACTCGCTTGACATAACGGAGCCAAGTTGACGTTTTGTCCGTATCGCTTGTTTGTCCATCGAGCGGCAAGGCTCCTAAGAACTCATATATATAGTTATAAATATTCACTGCCTTATTTCCACGGAATACACTCGAACAAACGTCAAACTAAGATTTTTTTTCTCTCGACCTTATATATTACTTTTTGCTACTCAGAAAATCGTTTACTTGTGCGCTTGACAATCTGTTCGATTTTCGGTGAAATTCAAGCCATTATTCGATGTGGAATTCAGGAATCAATGTAAATAATCAATGTAAATAAAAAGTTATTCATCGCTATGTTCTAACACTCTAGGAGGGATTCGATACATCGAAAAACACAATAATAATGAAGAGATATGAAAAGAAAGAAAAATAGGCTATAAGGAAGAGAGACAACAAGTGAATAAATAGATAAAGAGAGAGAGAGAGAAGAAGAAGAAGAAAAGTTGAATCAACAGATATGGAACGTGAAGGAATAGGGTCGTTTAATCATCGCGGTGTCTCTCTTGTGACGAGTGTGCCGCCACCCACGCATCCACTTGACCTCACGACGCCCCCATATCGCTCAGTTAACCTTATAAACTCGACTAAACTCGAGCTAACCCAAAGGCTCTTTCTCTCTCACTATATTTTCTCGCTTTGGTCCACTGTCCTCTCGATAGAGTCCCCTTCCTCGCGACTCGTCAAACCGTATGCCTATATATATTCACTACATTCACCCATTCAAAGTTCTCGTATCTCACTTACTCTTGCTCTCATTCTTGTGATTCTTACTACGCATAATTCGAATCACGGATCAAGTCTACCAATAAATAATACCTTAATACCGTAAAAAAAGAGAATAATCAATTTCAGAGTCAACAAATAGGAAAAGAAATACTATTCCGAAGTGCACACCACTAATATTGTAATTTTTTTTTCCCTCATACGGACAGTTATCAATTTTATACATCTTTATGCTCAATAAAATTGTTCCTTGTGTAAAAAATATCAAAATAATGTAAAACATAAAGAAATCATTGAATAAAAAAATGCTTTAAATAATTAATTGAATGAATACTGTACGAGAGTTAGCAGCGCCATTTGATCAGAATTTCGTTACATATTTCTGTCTCCAGAAACATTGTAACCAATTCCGATGTCCCTAAGATCTCAGCTGAGTAGAACTCAAATGAAATTTTCCTTCTTGAATATTAATCGAACTTTCGTTTATACGAAAGCCTTTCTTTTCAGAAAAAAATGAATAATAAATAAAGAAAAAAAGAAATTGTTTGGAAAAAATTGACATCGTAATCGCGTGATTTGTCCCGACGACATATTTCACCCTTAAGTTGCTACGGTGAGTCTGTGGGACGTAAAAAAAATGATGAACATGCTTGTGTTTGTATTCGGTATGAAATACGGCGACCGGCTGCTTCTCCTCGATGCCTCTCGGTGTATCGTTATATATACTTTTGTATATCATACGTGTACACATATCTGCGCATGCGAGTGTATTGCTACATATAGAGTGGCCCCCAGCGATATTCGCGCGTGCTCGCCTCCACAGTAGGTAGATATAACGTGTGTTCCCGAGACCGCTCTCGACTTGTCCCATCTCATTATTATCTTCCTCTCCTTGAGTTACGACGTTTTTATATTTATCGGAGATCCTCTTTATCTCTCTTGCTTTCTTTCTTACTCTCTCTCTCTCACCCTTATTCTCACTTCCCACTTTTATTCTTCCTAGTCATGATTCACGAGCTTCTGGCACGCCGCGTATTTCGCCCGTAGAACTTCCTCGGGGCCTTACTCATACGCGACACGAACGAAAACATGCCACTTCATAATTCGCTCTGCGGCAAACAGCGACGAATAAATTATTGGCAACTGAGACCAAAAGACTAAAATAATTGTAACTTTTTTTTTAAACCATTTCCATAGGCTTAGATGATTTTTATTTGTATGATATTTTAGGGCAAATATTCATAGTTAAGTGATTATTTTGTTGTTTTTTTTTAATTATTTAAAAAATATTGTTGAAAATGAAGCTTTTTTTCTACCCTAAACCGTGTCGTGGTTTAAATAAAATTGGCAAAACCATTGGAATGATTTCATTTGACACGAGGGTTGATACAGCTCGTGTAATGTAGTTTTTCTTGAGTATACAGTGAAAAGTGGTCGCGGGATTGATGGAAACAGGAATGACAGAGAGAGCAAAGATTGTTGCTCTCGGTGTCGAGAAAAGTAAAGAAAAAAAAGTGTGAACGAAAAGATTTTGAAATATGTATGATGAAGAACGAAAGAGCGAAGTCAGTTGGGGAATTATATGTTTATGCATGCCGCAAGAGGCATTCGGTGTATTTTTCTTTGATACGTCGGGGAAAAGTCCCCTCGTGAGAATGAGGAAGAGCCGGATCGAGATTTGAATAAAAGTATCGGAGTTTCGAGTAAGAGAGACAAAAAGGGGGAGGGCAGAGGTGTCCTTGGTCTATATTTCTGGAGATTTTTCTCTGGCTTTCTATAATTCGGTGGGGTGTGGTATTTCTCCAACTGTCTTCGTCGAACCACCGGCTCTTTACAATCGTTCGCGCGGTCTTATTAAATATGTATAGACTCTCACGGCCCCATCCTCGGCTTATTTTCCACGAAGAAAGTCGTCACTACGAGCGAAAAGTCACCCTCTCGATAATATGGAACCGCGTGAATCATTACAAGACGAGCTACATATGTTTTAACACATTTGTGTTCTCGGTGTCGATATAAATTACGATGAAATCGAGATGAATAATTTTGCGAGGGTGCGAAGAGAAAAGACTGGAGTCTTTTTTTCAGAGTTAATGAAAAGAAATCAAACGTGCAAGAGGGAGCTAGAAATAAGTGCTTTGCTTGTACTTTCGTATCGCGGGGGTGGGAAGAGGTCGAACAAGATTCACGAAAGACGCCAATCCCCCATTTCACCCCCCCGCGAATGGATATTAATTGCCTGGGAGGAAAAAAGCTAGCTTTATACTGGCGTCGTGGGACAAATCCATTTTAAAGACTCTGCTGCCGCGAGTCCTCGAGTGTCGTGATTCTTTATTAAGATGAAGCGCCGCACAGAAACACCGCAGTTTTCCTTTATATACATATAGATATATACGAACGTTCAACTGTATATGAAAGTGTGCAAGAGCTCTTCGGGACTTTCATTTCTTCGCGGAACAAATGGCTCGCAAGTTATCACCCCGCGAGTACACCGTGAGCACAACCCCCGCTCCATTTAAAAAATGTAAATTCGTTAATGTGAAGAGTCTCGGGGGTTGGGCGAGAAAAAGAGAAGAAAGAAGGAGAAGAATTGGGGTGAAAACTGTGAGGATTTCGCTCGTGGTCGCAAGAGCCAAGAAATAAGGGGGCGTTAAAAATTTCTTCCTACTTTTCCATGACACCCTAAAAAAAAAAGGGTCCCCTTCTTCTAGGACGTTTCGATTCTCTTTTCTGACAAGCCTATTACCTGATACTATTATCCAAAACATCGGAACAGACGTAAAATCAAATAAAATATGTTAAGATTACGCTCCGAAGATTTTTAGAGGGTGCAACGTGAACTTTACGAGGGGTTGAAACTTTTCATTTTGTTGATCTCGTCACCCAATTTCTCGAGGCTTCCTGTTGCTGGTCAGAAATTTTCCTAACGCCGAATGACACTCCTTCACGTTTTATGAAACGCGTACTCGTCACTCGCGACTCGCTCTCGATCGTGCCAAGAAGTCATCATCACGATTTCTGAAGGCATTCGAGTTTCTTAGTTTCCTTCGAATTACGAGAGGAAAAAAAAAGAGAAATGAAGGGCTAACTTGATCAGACGAGAATTTGCCATCATAGATTCGTCCACACCGAGAAGGGAAAACTCGTTTTACACATTTTCCAACGCACCATGTGCCCGGATCAAAGTCATTAACTTTTCTTTCGTTTCGAGTGAATTCCGCGAGATCACGAAGCGTGTCTCGTGCAAAGCTTCACTTCTCACGTAGAATCTCACTCTTTCTCTCTTCTCTCGAATCCCGGAGTGTAATTTACTCAAGCAATGAGTATTCCTCGTGCCTGTGGCAAACGGTTTTACACGTGAAACGCAAAGAAAAACCGTTTCGTTCGGATACACGATGGAACGCTCGCGTTGCAGTTCTTTCATTGTTCCACAACAGTCGCGACAACTCCGAGGCATTATTTTTTTCATCTCTTTTTACTTGATAATATATATACACACGTTTACACCACGAATATCTCGCCAGAGACGCAAAAAGATATTGGATATCGAGTTTCTCATTGTCCATAGAGGAGCATAGAAAACCCATTTGATAAACCACGAAAGACAACCTCGATCTCGCGTTAGACACGGTGTTAGATAGATTTTTTTTTTTACAGCCTCCCACCCTTTTCATTCTCTCATCGCGTCTCACAGTGCCGATCGAGTTTGTCGATCGACACGCTTGTTTTCATGAGGAAATGCGAGAAAGAATATAATGCTTTTATTTTCTTATATTTTTTTTTATATACAAAGAACGAGCCGGACTATTATCACGAACAGGAAAGTATAATCGTGAGATTCCTGGCAAATGAACAATTCTTCTATTTGTCAACACAATTATTGCAGACAAGGAAAATTCTTATATAAACGATAATATTTTTATACAAATATCCATCAAAATGGAACATAAAAAAAGTCAGTTTCTGCTCTGTTCAAGGTTCATATTTATGAAGAGTACTTAAGGTCGAAACTGTTTAATATTAAACTCGAATCTTTCTCAAGCGAAGGGGAATCAACTTATTTGACGATCGATCAGTGCAAAAGAAGGCCTTGCCGTTTAAGTGATTTTCTGGTTGCACTCAGGACGATTGTCGTTTCCAGGAAGAAGGTTTTAGCATTCGTGGGTTTCACAAAGCAAGAAATCCAGTGGTCGATGATGATGAGACGCGATGAGGAGAATACTCAGGAGCCAAGAGGGCTTCCTGACGAGTCTATTCGCACCGGTCGCGATGTCTCTCGGAATACAAAACGTGGCTGTTAAAGGTGCATGGGTTGGGGTGGGAGCCACCAAGCTTTGGCAGTTGGCACACACTGTTTTGAGAAATCGGCCCAACTTCTGTCTCTCTTTTTCCCTCATTTCTTCTCTTCTCTTCAGAGAAACACCTATGGATCGCGTCTCAATCGATTTCGAGAGAGAATCAGCGAGCCGATTCAACGGCCTTATTCCATTATATATATCTATGTGTGTATGAAGGAGAATCTCAAAGCGAAGCGAGATGAGGAGAAAGAGCTCGAAAGAAGAGTCGACGAGAGCGGCGATTCTCGTCGCGTTTGGCACAAGACTCGATCGATGCTTTTTTCTTCTTTTCTTTTCATCTTTTTTTTTCTATCGACTTGAAAGTCGATCTCGGCACGCGCGATCCCCAAAAAGACCGACGTGGCTCTCGGGGCTTGCGGAGGATTTTTTTCCCTGCCGTGTTTCTATACTCTACGAATTCATTTGCAGTGGAAAAATGAAAAGAAAAATAGAGCAAAATAGCAAAAGATGAACCAGAGAGAAAAATATTCCGATACGAAAAGAGTGAGATGAGCTTGTATCGATTCTGTGGTACACTTGGAGCGAAAAATAAAAGAGGAAAAAGCAACGAAGTCAAGTGGTCAAGCAACGAAGAAAATACACGATTCCCCGCCCCCGCGTCATCTAATTTTTTTCATTTTTGTTCCTTCGCTTCTTTTTCTCCTCCTCCTCCTCCTCCATCCTTCATCTCCTTCTCTTCTTATTTTTATTCACAATCCTTCTATGATGTCTGAGCGCTCACGCGCGATCTCCCTTCGCTACGAACGTTTTTCGAAGTAATTAAGCCAGGCATTAAATCACTCCTGTGAGAGAGCACGGTTCGATTCAACGTCGCTCGCGATCTCATCGGCGTGTCTCCTACTAATTAATAGATTTCGATCCGTTGCTCCCTGCTGATCGCACGGCAAACGGGATGAGACCACGAAATTTCTCATACCCGTCAATCTCACACGATATATACATATGTATCTATACAATTTAATAATAAATATATAACTATATACATATATATCATGTGTGATATTTTCGTATGAAAAAAATCGTTCGACAACGATCCGATGGAATTACACTCTTGCGTTAATTACTTGTGATGATCGACTCCGTAGAGTGCCTTTCAAAATACTACATCCCTAGGCATCTCTTTTACTCGATTAATCAAATTACATATCAGAGTAAAAAACGACGCGTCAGGATATAGATTAATTATTCCTCAATCATTTGAGTAAACAATCCAAATACTTCCTTAAAAAAAATTGTGACGCGAAAAGTTGATATTCGTTCATTGATTCCCTATATGTCAGACGTCATGAAATTAAACATTATATAAACAGATAATGGAAGTGCAGAATATTTGGAATACTAGTTTGATTCAAAGACAAGATAAATTACAAGAGTTACAACAGATGTCATGTTAAATTAATCATTTTCAAAAATCGATGCATCCATTACTAAAATCAAAACATTTAAGGAAAAACAGTTTAAAATTTCATTTTTTTTGAACCCACGGTTTTAGCATCCCCTAATTCCCCATAAGGTTAAATTTGGAAATACTTCGCGAAACAATTTGATGTAAATGACAAAATTTAGTGAACGGTCATTCCGCCGATATCGAACGGAAAATAATACGCGAAAGAGGATGCAAAGATTAGCGCGTTTACGAAGGGAACCCGAAAAGCCTGCAGCGAGTTGTATAATACGAAGAACGAGAGGAAAAAGGAATAAGAAGAAGAAAAAGAGAGGGAGAGCGAGAGAGAAGAAAAGAAGGTGGGGAAGCGTCCGCGGCAGTTTCGGCAGGCTATAATCAATTCTGATTGCAGTCCGGAATCGCAGCGGCGGCAGGAGCGCGCGATCCACTCTCCGATAGCCGAGAAAAAAAAGTTAAGGGGGGGTTCCCAACCAACCTCCACCCTCCCGCCCCAAAACTCCGAACAAGCTTTTATTCCTTCGCGACCCAATATCTATATATGTATGTTGGTATGAAAATATAGTTTCAATTGATGTTTCGCTTGGTTAAATATGCAGCATGCTGTTTTTGAGCATTTTTTTATCAAACCTGTCCGATCAATTTTTAGATAATTTTCATGAGTTCCCCTATAGCTTTACTTATTTTTCGGCTTCGGCAATTCATAGCGCAATGCAATTTTCAATTTTGTCATTTATTCCTAAAATGTGAGTAGTTTTTTATCTCTCTCCCCCGGCACTTGGACTTTATAGAGTTTTTTGTTGATCGCTTGGATCTTTTGGATTACATGTTGTTTTGTATTTTTGGCAACAAAGATTTTTTAAATGGATATTCCGCAACTACAATCAGAATAACTGGTTGGTTTACTTGTCAATTGCTCTTCCTCGGAGTACGTCATCACACATGAAATGATCATATGAGCTGAGTTCCATCTAAACAATAATTGGAAGTGCAGAAATCTTTGAATTGTCACGAATACGAGACCATCCTCGAGGAACAGGTCTCCATAATTCGCGGGGCACTGTTTTCCTCTGCGTTTATGCTTCGAATGATTGAGAAAACTTATCAAGGATTTTTCCATCATTCAACGTGTTTGAAAAGCGAAGCTGTCGAACTAAAAGTGGTTTCGCGGCGATTTATCCAGAAATAGCAAGCAGCTGTGTGTTTCTGTGTAAATGCATTTGGGCGGCAAAACTTTCGCTGTCTTCGGTAGCCAAAGGGATGCTGTTGGGCTGCACCCGCACCGCGATGACTCTCCGGTCGTTTTGAAGAACGACGGAAGAATGTATTCTCGATCGTTCTTCTTGCTCGTTTCTTCGCGTCTCTTTGCTCATCGCATCTTCGTCCTGTGGATCGAGAACGATAGAGAAAGAGACGCGGAGAGCAAAGTCTCCTGGAGATTCTGCATCGTTCGAGAGAGAGAGAGAGAGAGAAATAACGAAACGAGCAAAAGCAGAGGGAGCCCGCAGGCCTTGATCCGCCGCGCGCGCGTTCGCTTCTTACGATCCCTTATATCCGCGCGTCCGGCCCCATTAGTAGTCGGCTGGCCCATCATTCAATAACGCTCTCGATGCTGGCTGTTGCTTCTCTGGCTGTTTCTACTCCGTCCTGTCCACGTTGAAGCTCTCCTCTCGTCAGAGTTTCTGTTTTCTCTCTCTCTCTCGCTCTCCATCATTCGATATCTATACAGGGTGTCCAGTAGCATTATATATATCCGTCGAACTTGTCGTTTCCCTCTCTCAGTCTTTTATCATCGCTTTCCAACATCTTTCTGGCTTATTTTACAAAGTTTATCGAGAAGGAAAATCACGCGTTTGTCTCGATTACACCCGATGTGGCAAAGAATCAGAAACAAACGATCAAGACGAACGTTTGACGCAGAAGAATCCTGGCCGAGAAAAGATGCAACGAATGAAGCGACTTCTGGTTACTCAACGGCAAAAGGTTTTATTTTTTTTTCCAAAATATTTCTTCATTTTTAGATTTTTCGTATCTTATAATGGAAAAAATAAAAATCATTCGTCAGTTTAAGGATTTTCTGCAAATTCAACAATACGAATAAGAGAAAAATCGTTATTTCGCTTCTTCCAACCTTTTTTGCCAACTCCAACACCGTAAACTTTGAGAATGGAGAGTAAATTTGTGGAATGTGATAACGATGAAAAAAACGAAGAAAACGAGAGATTAAAAAAGAAATAAAGTAGATGCCGCATTACGAAGGAGAAAAGAGGATCAACGTTTTGGTCGTAACAATTACCTTAACCCTTCTCTCTTGCCCGCCCCCTTGGCCACGAGGTCCTGAAACATTTGGGGATCTCTCGGATAAAACTGGAGCCCCCCCTCGGGGTCCACCGTGTCACGGTATGTTCTGCATACATTAATGCGTAACGAGAACTTTCGTGCTCGCTCGCTCACTCGCTCGCGCACGAGTATTACCGAGAACAAAAATAAAGCACACAACGGTGAAGCTCGGTGCGTCGTTGCGAATAAAGGAGAAGAAACGAGCCACCGGGACGAATGCCGGGTTATTAGGCCTCGTACGTTTCAGTCATTAAACCGATACGATATAGCCGCAAGGGCAAGAGAGGAACAGCGACCAGCTCGATCGCCAATAACAAAACAATCAAAAAATCCAAACTCTTCAACTTTTTCGACATTTTGTCCACGTGGCTTTTTCCAATCTCTCTATTTTTGCACATTATCATGAATGAGCTCAAATTTTATTGCCCAAAAAAAAAAAAACAAAACCTTTTGAAATGTGACCAAAATTCTTTGACAAAATCTTTGTGAAATTTTCACCAGCACTTAAGAAATTCCTTTCGATTGATCGTTTTTAATTAATCATCTAATTTTTATTTTGACAGCAGGAAAGAAATGTACTTGTTTAAATGTATACGGCGTTTAAAGCAAATTCGTACGGCAGTTTGTTTGATAAGTTGATTAAGTGGATGGAAAAATGTTTGAACCAAGATATCATTGTCACATCATCGCGCCATCCTGATTAAGAGCGTTCGTCGTGTCTAGAGTGTGTTGAGACCGTCTGGCCGTCACTCTCAGTTCAGTACGGACGTCCGTACTGCCAGAGCCGTATCTCCTAAAGCGTTGAAGCAATTTTCTTCTAACTCGCAGGTCATTCTCGCTGCCACTTTGTACCATTATCGTGCGATCCTCACAACTCCACTGCCTTCAATAGTATAGATACCATTGACATTTGCACTCGTTCTACAGGTATCTCAAAATCAGTAGCGTTCCGTAATACGATTTTTTAAATTAACACCACGATACTCTATCAAATCTGTTCAATGTCCATTGAAAAATTGAATTAAAAAAAAAAAAAAAAAAATTCGTCCAAACGAAAATTCATATAATTATTAACGTCTTTTCGAAATGATTAACGAAAATTTATTTTTTCAATTACCAACGCCTGAAAATAATGATTTATATATATTTTTGTGTGACCTCCGGGCCATAACGAGTACTATGATCGATTTAGTACTTCTTCTTCACGGCTTGGGCGTAAAAGAAGAGAAAGTGCGAAACAGTGAAGAATGACTGACGAGGGTTACTTGTATCCGCCACGGGGCAGCAACAAGTGGCATTCGGCACGCTCTGCTTGTCCTTCTGGCCAGTGTCGATGCGCCACACACGATAGGACAGAGCTTACAGCGCCCTCCGTCGCATTTGCTCAATCTCAAGAATCCGAGATTCGAGTAGATCATTCTCTCTATGTGTCACATCATAGTTTACGACACCTCGTTCAAGCATATTGCTCAAATACCCGTTTCGATATTTTTCACGTAAAAATTCATAGTACTCGTAATATTTTTCATTGGTTATAAATCCAGGCGAATATCCAACACTTGTATTTTCAAATATATATCGAGCTCCACTTCATTTCACTTTGAATGTCAAAAAACACATTTTCCAAAATTGCTATGATTTCTTGAATCATTTTTTATATGCTCTGAAGAATTATTCAACTCCTTTTACGCACTGAGATGAGTGATTCGTTCGGTTCAAGGGAATCATCGAAATCAATTTCGTTGAGAACAGTAAAGATACGAAAAGTAAGAAATTCTACATTCTTCATTTCATACAGAGTAGTCATCATCCTACTCACGTTAGAATTTCCTAATAAGTGTCGGATTCTAGTAAAAGAAAAAAAAAAGTAATAACCTGTAAATGTCAAGATAGAAGGAACGACGGAATAAATGAAAGTTTTGAGAATAATGTTAATTGGAGAAGAATTATAAATCAATTACTCCACTTGTAGCCTCAAATGAATGACATCGATCGCAGAATTCTAGTTCGTTGTTCGAAGGTGATACGAGAAAAGACAGAGTTGAGCAAGTTATCGTTTAGCGCGTGCTCTGGTCAGAGACCTTTCTGGGCAAGACAAGGAAACGTTTGCTGAAAGAGTTGAAAGGTCTTATATGTACGAGCAAAAGAGAGAAAGAGAGAGAGAGAGGATGATGAAGAATGAAAGCGAGAGATAAAGAGGTATAGAGAAGCACGAGACGCATGCACACGCGGCTCTTGGATAATTGATAGCGGAATGCTAATAACCCGGACGAGCTAGGAATTATAATAAGTTTCTTGTGAGTCTCGTGTCCACGAAGCAGCTATTGCTGCCGTTGCCGGCGGCTTCTGACTTCGATTCCGGCGCTCTCGGCGTTCTCGTGCTCCAGCTCGAGACTTGTGCTCTTTCAAGAGTCCGTCTTCCACGTTGTATTAAACTGCAGTCGATCCGCGTACCTCGATTCGTTAATCCCTGTCATCGAGGACGAACCGATCGATTAATCGGTTCGACGGTTTGTTTATACATTTAGCAGCATCAGGAATTCAAAATGTTTTACCGTACGGGTGGCTAAAATATTAGCAACTCGTAAAAACCGAAGCATTGGAATTAATTTTGATCAACAGATTTTTATTTGAAAATTAACCCGCAATTAATGAATTCGGAAGTCATTTTATGAGGAATAACTATTCCTTACAATCCGATGGAATATTTTACTTCTCGTATACGCAATATTCTACATTGATCCATTCGTCATCGACCTCACGTGCAACCTCAGTATTTACTATACATCGAGCAAACGTAAACCTAGGTCAGTGATAAACGCATGGAC
The DNA here is from genome assembly GCA_948107755.1 of Campoletis raptor. NCBI lineage: Eukaryota > Metazoa > Arthropoda > Insecta > Hymenoptera > Ichneumonidae > Campoletis > Campoletis raptor. The sequence goes on from OX403623.1 coordinate 23,813,381, forward strand.
CCGGAAATCTCCGATTCAGAAACCAAAACAGAAACTCGAAAACCGAAACACGCGCTTTACGCGTATCTCTTCCGAACCCCCAAGAGCAATTGGACCCTCGGGAGTGCCTGAAACATCCCCCGTGAAGCGTTTCGCCATCGTGCCACTCTCCTCTTCGCTCTATTTCACTTTCGTCCTCCTACTTGTTGTTCGTCCAGGCCCGAATCATTTTAAACATCGATAAAGTAACGATATGGTTTCTAACAGATTCTCATTTTAATGATATTTCAACTCCGTGTCACTAATTTCATTTTCTATCCACACTGAATTTTGAAAATTCTATGGCGAATTGAAACTTTCGCTATGTCATAAAATTCGAACTTTTTAGAGTCAACGATTGATCTTGAGGACTGCAAATCTCCATCAAAGTAACACTAATAATTAATGGGATTTCGAAAATGCCTTAATGATACAGTTTTTCCTCATAGTTTCACCACGCGGACCCATGGAACTGATTTTCGTTTTCTTTGTTGCCGCAATTGGGATCGATCGAGGTTGAGAAACTGATTGATTTATTGAAGCAATTGCACAAACCTGTAGCAAGGAAATCCTTGTTGAGGCACGTGTAGATCCATAGGCATTGCCGGATGTCCGGTAGGATGATGAGCCGTACCGAGTCCATAATCACCGACACCGGACAACGGTGGTTGCATCATACCCGCGGCAGCGGCCGCGTGATGACCGGCTATCATAGCGCCCCAGTGAAAACCGGGTGCTCCGCTCATAGCAGGTGGATGCTCGGCGAGGTCCGCGAGGCCGCGTCCAGCCGCGGCGGCGGCAGCAGCCGCAGCGGCACCGCCACCACCGCCGCCTGCGACCCCGCCGCCACGCTGCATAAACCACCCGTCCACCACGAAGCCTTGTTATCCTTACCGCACGTTTTTTATATCCACAAACCCCCAAAACACATTCACTCACACTCGTTTTACTTCCTTCGCTTATTTTCAATTTTGTACAATTATTTTTAATAATCGTTGAAATGAATGTCGTCGAACAGATTGGATCACAATGAACTCCGATCGGCAACACTTTCGTTGCTTTTGGTCGAAGTGCTTTCACGAAACAAATCAATGGGAAGGTCGTCAAAATAAATGGAGCGCGGATTACGCGGGTCGGAAAAGCCTCGGGTACTCGGGTCTGGGTCAAAGATCACGTCCAAGTTTCCTCACGTTTTTAGACTGATCACTATCTTCAGCTTCTTCCCTGACCTGCGCTCGGGGTTCTTTCTATCTTTCGTCCTTTATCCGTAGATTCCTTTTCCCTTTTTCCACTATTGGAAACACTATTGGACTTTGATCTTTCCAATCTTACCCCCCTGCCACTTTATGTTTCCCTATTCTTCGTCACACACCCCTCCGGGGTTCACAAGCGCATCAGCCGTTCGTACCCCGTTGCACGATTGGCCTTGTCTTCGCACGTTCACTACATGATGCAAATTTCTTACTCTCCTCACCTGTTCCGTTGTTTTTCTTTTTTTTTCTTTATTTAACCCTTCCGTTTGGAAATAACACCCCACTCAGCGAACGTTGAGATATTATCGGGAGGTCATCGAGAGGAATGGTGATCTGGTAACTGGTGTTGAATGACGTATGACGATAAGATAACACACGGAGCAAGTACACGGTGGAGCACTTGACAACGAAGAGGAGGACGTTACGCGCCCGTCAGAACGGCTTGGGTAGACTGTATAGGAGAGAGGAGAGCTCCTCGATGGTGAGAGCGAACGAGGGGGGCTCGCACGGTGTTGGCGGTAGAGGCGCGCGCGCGTTTGCTTGGCTCGCGGCACGATCGCGAGAGAGTAAAGGAGTAAAACGGGGCAAAAGGGGGGCGCAAGCAGAGATCAACGGGGAACCCGTGGTCGAGGGGGGAAAACGTGGAGCAAGGGACCGCGCGAGAGCGGATGGTGGGAGGAGAAGGAGAAGGAGGCGACGTCGATGTCGCGAATAACAGAGTGAGAGAAACGGAGCAACGTTTTATATAGAGCTACAGATTCGTGTGTACATGATGGGCTGCAGAAAATTTTATACATACGTGTATGTACATTGTGTATATATAGTGCAACCGGGAGAGTTGTGGAGCAAGTGCAATGAGCAAAAGGATGATACTAATGGGGGAGAGACAGGTGTGTAGGGGCGAGAAGATGTAATCCCGTAAAGACAGAGACTTGGGGAACGAGTAAACCGCAGCAGCCGAGAGCGCGGTGCATTCGTAACGAAGACGACGAGCGAGGAGAGAGAAAGAGCGAGAGAGAGAGAGAGAGAGATATATATATGAACGAAGGAGGGGAAAAGATGAAGAAGGAGAGAGGCTGAAGCTCACAACGAGGAGTGCAGCAACGTGCAAGCAAGCAAGCATGACGGGAGCAAGAGCAGAAACAGCAGCAGCAGCTTCAGCTTCGCTACGGCCATGAATGATGCGAACTCTCGGCAGCGACGCGCGGATCCAGTCGCGGGGGCGGGGCCTCGGCCCACCTCGCAATACCACGTGACGCAAGAGTCGCGGATACCAAACTCCCGCGGTCCTCCAGTCTCCTCCCCGGTGACTATTCCAACCAGGGTGAGAGAAGGGATTCCTCGGCCACTTCCCTCCATCCAAACACTCGTGCTGATGCCAACGGAGTCGTTCAAGGTGTGCAACACTGCATTTGTGATAACGCCTTTTCCTTATATTCCAACCTGATTACAAATTATTATCGCTGCATGGAAATATCGTCTAGACTTACTTTCTTTAAACTTTTCGTATTTAACGTTAAAATTGTAACGCCCATAAACGAATTTTGTGAATTAATGCAATCATCGATAAATTTCCTTTCTCATGATCGTTAACAACGTTCTTTTCTATAGTAAAATATTTTTTCTGTCTTTTGGTTCTTTTAACGCAAGGTTTGTTTCCTATATTTCAGAAATAGGTAAGACTCTGTCAAATTACAATCGTTTTATCGGATACCCGACATTCCATGTTCGTATAGTCACGTATGGACTCCGAGGATTCTTATCCGCACCCCAGTTATAGATTTTGCTTCCTATCCTCGTATGATCCCTCGCCCATAACCACAAAAACATTCTTGTGCGAAAATCTTTCCAACACTTGTTGAGTCATTCACAGATCTGAGCTTCTCTTGTATACAGAACTCGATAATCCTTTACAACTCGAAAAAAAAGTTACCAAAATCAAATTTCGATTAAAAAAAGTTTATCGAGTAAATAAAGAAAATTTAAAGATGAGCCTCACCAAAATTTCAGCTCAATTTCCACGCGGGAATGAATACGGAAATTATATTTACACAAGCCTGAACATTAAATCACCCATCGTAGAAATCTACTTCGTTCGTTTTGCAAAACAGTTTCCGACAACCCCGTATTCTCGTAACGGCGCTACAATAAAAAATTTAATCAAAATGCCCTTTCGGTAATTTACAACCGAGTCGAAAACACGCGGCCTGCTCTCACTCCATTTTTTTTCGCACTTGCAACCCCTGTCGAGGGAGGTGCGAGATGTGCGTCTTCGTTGACCCGAGACTTCCAACGAAAGGGGTAGACAAAGGGGAAAAAAGAGTTTGTAGCGAAAGCAGATCCTCTTTTTTCCACGGAGCTGTGCCATTTTCCCTCGAATTTTATCGGAACCCCCCCGGGAGTCGTTGAACGTTTCTCAAACCATTTGCTTCACGACGCCTTTATTCCTTTTCTCATCTTTTACTTCCCTCTTTTAGTTATCTATTAAAAAATATTTCTTCCGAAACTCATTCAAACTGCTGCAAATCGTAAACTTTTCTAATCATTTTTTTTCTTCGATTACACACAAGACGTCTAAACCTGGACTATCATCAGCGTCTTCGTTGTTCGTTCTACTTTCTCAGAATTTCAGAAATTGTTATCAAAGAAAATCAAATAAAATCGTGACATCGTAAATTGAATTTATGAAGACCGCTGATGTCAAACCATCGATAAAAATGCCAAGAACTTCGAATCTAAATTGGCTGAAAAAAAAAGAAAAAAAAATCAACTATATCGAGTTTATATAGATATATGTTCTTGACCATGGGCCATTTTTGTATCAGCAGAGCGTACAATGTCCGAACTTTATGGGATATACAGGTGTGAGTGGTAATAATATAGCTGTTTCGCCCCCTGACCTTTAACGCTACGAAAATGCATCGACGATGTATGCTCCGACATCAGTAAGACCGCGGTCGGCACAATCGGTCCCGCAGATAGGTATATACACCGCCAATCATCGTCGTACGGCGAGTATCAATCGTTGCGGTAGAATCATTAACTCCTCCCTCTCTTCCTTCCTCTCCTCCGAGGAAATGTTTGAGCATTAGGCTGCTCAAGAGAATTGTGCAATGTTCACGGTACAGGAAGTAACCCTGACGAGGAACTTGCGTTACTAGACTCGTTGGTGCGAATATGGACCACCATATTTAGACTCGAGTACATTCTTTCGGTGAAAAAAAGGATCAAGTCTGATAAATACGATAAAAATATATTTCTTTTTATTAATTTGTGTATATTTTCGAAATTTCTGTATTTTTTAAAAAATCGTTTGAAATTTACGGCGATTTCTCTTATCGTGTAAGTAGAAAATGAAGGAAGAGGGGGAAAGGATTGAACGGACACATTCGAGTGATCGGAGGAAAATAAATATTTACCATTTTCCAAAAATGTGATTTATTTGATAAACTGCCAAAAATACATAGGAGCGTTGTTTCGTCGGAAACATCGTAATTCATGACTATCTTGTACAGTTAGTAGAAAAAAAACCCATTACACTAATGAACGAGGTTAATTCGATGAACGAGATGAGATTTGATGAAAAATGTAATTTTTTCTTTCTTCCATGTGTTTTTTTGAATGATTCGATGCGATACTTAAACGGTGGAACATTCAAGCGAATTTATCGAATTTATAATAATGTGGACCATGCAATCACTGAGGATCGAAATGAATGTTATCATCGACTTACATCGAAGTAGAGTCTTACTTGAGCAAGTGATTCGAGTCTCTGGTTTAATTCTGTGTGTAGATGAGCAAATTTTGCGATGTAACATTAAGTTTTTGTTTTTATCTCTATGGCCCACATCTTTCGTAAGTTTTTACAAAAAGTATCTTTATCGAAAGATCGAACGAATAAGTTTGTAGCTTATTAGTATCGTTCAAAAGCCCTTACACATCAGTTTAAAAAAATGTTGACCCTGTTTCTGCTGCAGTTCGCATATCGATCGATTATTTTTATTTTTCATTTTTATATTTCTCCGATAGTTTATTTATGTACAAATATTTTGCTCGAGCAAAGAGGAGTAAGAATAAAAATCTTAATCGTATGCAGAGCTAAAATCTAAAGCACAACGAGAATATTAATAATATAAAGCTAAGCTGATTAATTGCTTAGAAGATATTCTCGACTATGTCGTCGATACGTATTAATCTTGTTGATTAAAAAATCGATACTGCAGGAAATAAGGAAAAATCATTATTAAACCTTTATCGTACTGGCTCGTAATGGTCTCACGTAAATATACGCTGATGAAAACGAATCACTATCGCTACTGATATATCATACTTTTTTTTGCCATTTTTTTTTCATCCTTTTTCGCAGGACCGATCATTAAAATGTCGTCCTTTCACTATTCTTATTCTCTTCGTAGATTTATAAAAAAACAAAATGAATAAATCAATCGCATGCAAAATATACGTAGCACACGGAAAATAAGTTCTGCGCAGCAAGCTCGTCGACAAACGTTTCTCAACTATTTTCCGTGATCTCTCGCAATCTTTAATAAACTTAAATATGCTTTATAAAACAACAAAAAAAAATGTTCATATTATCAGGTACTTTTTACACATCATCATGATTAAATAAAACAGGGGCGCGTACTCGATTGTTCTTTTTGTTTTACCCTCAAAACCAATGCAATTTTTTCTTTATTGCAGTTTTTTTTTTTTAAACTTGGTTTCGAGAGTAAAATCAAAATTCTCAATCACGCTCAACTCGGTATAATTACGCATGATAATGCTACGTTTTATATTATATGATGAATTTATGAATTGCTATTGTCGCACTGGGATATGCGCAACGCTTTTTTCAATTGCGTTGAAATACTCTTGAAAATACTTTTGATCTCACGATTATGTAAATAATGAGCTGCGTGAGATACAAAATTAAATTTTTTTTTTTTTTTTGCAGAGGCACTTTTTAAGCTCTCGTATTTCTCGAGGTTATTTATCGTGAAATAAGTACTCAAAGTCTCTTTTTTCCTTGCTCTCAAAGCAATCTTAATACGTGATCGAAGCTTTTTTTTTCATTATTCACTGTGTATAAATGTATAAATATTTATATCTCTTCTGTTTAGGCACACAGTTCAGTTTGATTACTCCAAAGTTTTGTGCATTAGGTTCCCTCTACTTCGTTCGATTTTTTTTGGACCTTCTATTGCGTTCTTTAAAAATTACATTTTATCGATTTGTTGATCAAAAATATATATATATTTATGTAGAAAAATTCACACACGCTACAAAACTGAAAAAATTTTGTACTATTTCCAACTTTATTTTCATTATTACGTCCATATTACGATTGGAAATAGTAAGCAAATTTTTTCAGCACAGTATTTTAAATACAGCCGTGAAATCCGAAAAAAAAATCAAATGAATTTTATTTTCATAATTTTTGTTTTCTTTTCATTTTTTAGTTCATTATATTTTACAAGGCACATTCTTGACAATGTTTCAAAAAATCGCACAGTAACCACACAACCTGCAAATACACTGAAACTTCTCCCTCTTCAATGACTAGTCTCTAATTTGTGAGTGTTTATTATCGCGAGAAAATTACTATATTGAAAATATTGCAAGGTACGATACTCACTGGTTCAAAAAAAAAAGTTTCTTGACCAAAAAAAAAATCATGAAAAAACGAAGTAATTCGCATATTGAAAATGGTCAACGTTCAAATAAAAATGATGACAAAATATTTCAGGATTTTTGTAATGTACGTGTTCGGCAAAAAAAATAATAATCAAGCATCAACTTTCGGCCATTATTTTTAATACTGTAAATATTGATGAATCTGTAGTTTTGCAGATTTCTAATTACGTATAATTTATTCAAGATTGAATTATTTTTACTGATGATTCGTTCGAACGATGTCCATTATTACTTCGAATTTTGAAAATTCTGTAACACGAATTTTTCGAATGATTTTTTTTTTTCTATGGGAAAATCCGAAAAGCAGTAAAAATGTAAATAAATTTTTGTATCATTTTTTTTTCTTTTTTAAAATGCGTGGTTACCGCGCCATGAAATTATCGAACTATCAGTCTGATGAGCGTCTTCATTCCACGACTGTACACTTTCATTATGACAAAGCATAAAAAAATATTCTCCAACATCCATCGCTGCATATATAAATATTATATAATATTTTAATCTGCGTGAGAGAAATTCTTTTTATTTTTTTTCTTTTCATTTTATTTCCTACCTTCAGCTTCCCTCAGTCAGAGTTGACTATTTGCTAAAACGCATGCAACGTAATAATATAAAAAAAACTCTGTTATTTATCTAATAAAAAAAAATATATATACTTCGTCGTTATATACAATTTTAAGAATTAATCTTGATTCGATTATTTCGAACATTGTATTGAAATTCTCTTTCGATTCTCAATCGCCTTTATCCTTTGCTGTCACATTTTTAAAAAACTCGTCACATACGTCACTTTTCGAAAAACTTCTATTTTCTATTGTGACGCGAATAAAAGGCACGTATTTCAAAAAATCTCGATTCACTGGTCAATGTGATCAATATTGGCACGCTCGTTCAAAGTATCAAATTTTTTCGTCCTCCTCATTATTTATTCAATTAGTCCGAATTTTTGTTCGGATTTGCAGGACTGGTCCCCCCAGAATTTCGAAATTTAACATTCGCTCGAAAATCCAAATATTGAGAGCGTAGAATAATTTTAAAAATATTTAAATTCCAATGGTAGGTGACGTGGTGAGAAAAACAACTTTTTCGTTTCGGAATAATATATTTTTTTAATCGTCCAAATCGAATGATTTGGTCGTGAATGTAAAATCTCGAAATTGGGCTGCAATTCCGTCGATATGTCGATTTTGGAAAAAAAATCAATCGTCTTCACTTTTCATTATTTTTTTTTTAAGATTCTCTCAAATTTTGATACAGTCTGATCGGTCGGGACTCTTTGAAGCCTGATTGCAGTGAATCCAAATGCAAACAGTATCGTAGAAAATTTAAAAAAAAGTCCTGATATTAATAAAGTATAAAAAAGGACAATTTTCCTCTCGATTGCGTTGTTCTCGTCTACTCACCTTCGAGGACAGACATCTACTTAAGGGGCAGTGTAAGTAGCTCTCGAATGATAGTTCAATAGCTCGTTTCGTATACGGAATTCATTGATCCGTAAAGCGATTGCTACGAAAATAAAAGATTGTTACCCAACGAGGGTACTTTTTTCTATCATCGAATAAATGCTCGACCGCGTTTTCTCGGAGATTCTTCGAATGCAAAAGGCAATTTGTAGCCCATCGAGTAGTCTTTTATGAGGACGAAAACGCGACGGGTGAGCGATGATTCGAAGAATCGATCACGAGATCATATTTCGAGATCAATCTTGACAGACTCTCGATCTCTGGGATCGACGAAGAGAGCTCTGAAGTCATTGGAACTTCGAAATTCTTCATTGGAATTCCTGATTTCGTCGTTGATTACGAACGATAATCAAACAGCCCTCTTGACTTTTATTCAGAATAAAAAGTGTCCTGTTTGCTGGACCCTGAATCGTGAAGATTCAAACGGGCGGTGGTCCGCGAACGTAACGAAGCTGAGGCGTGAGTGAGAGATTGAGAGTATTGGCAGCTTCGCAACAATGTGGTTCGAGTAAACAAGCGGCGCAAAATAATGCGACGAGTGCCAACTGGAACGGTAGAGCAGCTCGTAAAATACGCCATACCCAACTTTTTGGAACATTCGGTTCGTCCTCAGGATCATCCGCGTCGGTCATAGCTCCCTTAGATTTTCTTGGATTGCCTTCGATCTCGTTACCGCTCGTTGCTCTCTTTTTGCGTTTGCTAAAACACAAAAGTTCGAAAAACTCATTATTAGGCGAAAATTATTAAGAAAATAAAAGAATTTTCTGGTAAAAAATAAATGTTTACGATCCAAATGGATTCGGATGCAGAATGGTGGTCAGAAGGCGTGATATAAAGACGAAAAAAAAGAACGTGGAACGTGAGAACCAAAGGCGAAAAGGCGCGAAAAAGGAATGACGAGAGACACACGCGTAAAACCACCGAGTTTGATGAACGAAAACTACCACACAGAAGTTTTTACAACCTTTTTTTTTACGACGCAATACCCAACACACACCCCACAAACAAAACGAGTTTCCCCTGCAACTAAACCTTTTACCACTGCCCCTTGGGCCAGTGATTAAACGTAACTATAAAAAAAAAAAAAAAAAAAAACAAAGAAAGGGGAAGCAAAATAACTCCTTGAACTGTTGCGGAACGTAATGGCGAAAAGGCGGAGCAACTCCACGGGACAAAGTTAAATTAGGTGATCCACCAGGTGATAATGGGAATTCTCGACACCTCATGGCCAATATACCACCGTTTTCATACTACAATTACATTGCGAAAAAGACTTTGGTTGAATTTTCCAAAGTTTCATAAAGGAATTATTAATTTTATCAAATTAAAAATAAACTTTCGATTTGATTTATTTTGATTTAAAAAAAATGAGGAATTCGTCCAACTGACAATTATTTATCACAAGAATCGCATGAACCTCCTTAAACTTTTTTTCTCAATGTACAAAAAAATTACGAAAAAGAAGTCCGTTTTTATAAATAATAAAAATCTATTTCCATCATTTCTCGTCGATTCGTTTCGTCACATTTTCTTCTCGATTATACGAACAAATTACAATTTTTCTCAGCTATAAATTAATAGTAAAGAATTGGATAAATTCTTAGGCAGTTAATAAGACGAGTGAGAATTCCGGGGTGTGGCTCTGAGAATGAAATGACACAGGAGAGGGAGAAACAAGGAAGAAAGTCGAGCTTATGAAAAGCTATAACTCATTGCCGAAGTCTTGGGTCGTTGAGTTCTTTCTCTTGGCTGTTAGTAACGCTCGTCTGTATTACATATTGCGTGATATACGCACTATAGTTTTCAACAGTGAAAAAAGTGCACGAGAGATCAGCAATCCCAGAAACTTTTATGTATTTCGTTTTCATTTTGACACTTGGTTCGAAGCAGTTTTCCCAAACGTTCCTAACCAACGACTAGAGGCATGTCGCGATCTAATTTTTCAAGAAAGTCGCCCTCATTCAAATAGACCCAGAAATTTGATTTCTCAGTATTTTCTTCATTATAACGTTACATGCACATTTAATTTTATTAAACGAGAGGTCATTAATTATTTACAAAATAAATAAAATTTCAATGAAAATGCTACGTTGGCATCTTCTTTCTTTAAATAGATTTTTTCGGAACCAAAAACTGTATAAATTTTGTATGTCATTTTGAATAAGAGTTTTTACCGAAAAATTTACAAGTGTCAGATATTTTGAAAGACAAAAAAAATAGGAATAAAAATTCAATGATTTGTAAATATTTACGAACCTCGAGGTGAATTTGGCCTGATTGTTGGTGATGTCTCTCTTGACAGCTCGGGCTTCAACACTCGCCGCAGTTCGGACGATAAGTTCCCGACATAATTTTTGTAGACATCGCAATTCGGCCTCTGCGTCCTCAACTCTTTTCCAGAGTTCAACGAGGGCATCGCTTCCCGGTGCCAATTGACTTTCGAGGGTGCGTGTGAGACGACGCAGCGCGGCTAAACGACGCTCACGTTCGCTCAATTCTTGCTCGCTACCACTGTCCGAGATTCCGCTGTCGGAAAATGTTCCGCCTTCTTGTGCCAGACTCATAACTGTAGCGTCACCGAATTTCAAAGCATTGTTACCGGCGAGCTCGTCTTCCGGTGTTATTGCGTTTCCGTTCTGTAACAAATTCATTAAAAACCGACGATTTAGATGACGTTTTTAATGTCAATCTTTTATTTGACACTTAAAATCAACAAAATCAGAAGTTGATAAGAACTGACTAATAATTTTTTTTTTCTATCGATCCTGCTCACAGTTTCGCCAGTTTTTACGAGCTTACCCCATCAGTTCAATGCTAATGAAATTGTTAATGAAAATCAAGAGTTAATTCATATTTGATGAAAAAAATGTTGAAATAGGATTTGGCGCGAGTCGATGAAGATGATACGAGTGCAGCATCTGCGGTAGTTCAAGATTCGAGGGGTTTGTCATTTTGGAATCCTGTTAGATATTGCATACGATGGATGCAAGTAGAAAAAAGTAGGATTTTTCGTTTCCTTTGCTTGTTTCTCTTTCTATTTTGGTAGCTGTCTGTAGTCGAGTAT